>CM042245.1:1367500-1372500 GCA_023566225.1 Romanogobio albipinnatus
CAGTTAGCCCTGACTGCAAAGTGTAGCAAACACAAGGAAACCATTGCAGATCTCAAGGCTAAGCTAAATGCTAAAAAGCTCATACCTCCCAGACCGCTTAACAGCGATGGGATTAAAAAACATGTTCACTTCTTAGATGAAGTGACTTGCTCTAATGAGTCTGAAGCGTTTAGTTCAGAAAATGCACAAGAAAGTGTGCCTATTTCAGTTCTTAAGGTGATGCAGCACCGTAATAGCGCCGAGTCATGTACCAGTACGCATGGTGTGCAAGCATTAGAGAGACATGAATACCCTCAAACTCCAGGAGAACATAGCAGACAACCCAATGGCAAAGAGAACAGGCTTTGCAGTTTCTGTCAGAAAATAGGCCATTCAGAGGAAAAATGCTGGTCGCTGGGTAGGGGTAAACCTCCACCTTATTTTCAGAAAAATGGGAAATTACTTTCTAAGGGCAAAAATCAGCGCTCATTTGCAGGTAAAACTCTCAGTGAGTTGACTGCATTGTTCATGCAAGGCCTTCAGCTATTAACTTCACTTGCGAGTGGGCTAGCAGCCTAATAGCAATGAGTTTAATAGTAAAATATCCAGATTGCAATGATCCTGTTTGTATTTTCAAATTTGTAATTGGACTAAACACATTGTGCGCATTGATTACACATTTTAGTTGTTTGTGCTACGAGTTACACATAGACTTTTTATTCTTTAAAACACGATTGCTTTACTGTAAGTGTTGTATGAAACACTTAGGATTAGGCTGTAGATGCTATGCATTCTAGGCCATGTATCTTGTGTAAATTGGAATAACTTTAATACTGGAATTGTATAGCAATTTCAAGATTGCATGTGTGTCTATGTTGAATTTGTTAGTCTCCTATAGTGGAAACTCTGCTATTTCCTATATAGCTGTAGTTAAACCCTGTACTGGAGCACAGAATTGGCATGTGGCTACAGTGTGAATTACAATTGCATTAACCATGAGAATGTTTTCATCACAGCAGGATTAGAGAACTCCAAACTTTGCATTTTATCATGCTCTTTAACAAAAACATTGGTGTGAGAAGATTTTGAGCCAGACCACACCTCATACTGATATTGTATTGCTGGCTGCCTGTTTTACAACAGGGCTAAATTTGCATCACAATTGCAGACTTCCTCACCATGTTTGGGCGTGATTTACACATATAGTCACAGCTAAATTCAGTCACATAGATTAAGTTAAATCTACATCTGCCTCACAAAATGTCTTTACATCGAGACTGTGTTATAACTGTGAATTTCCTCCAGTTATTGTTTGTTTTGTTTTTTTATTTTGATTTACTAAATCAGGTATTATTTATCTCACCAAGTTAAATATCAAAAGGGTATTTCTCATCCTTACCTAATGAAAAATATTATTGAATCTTTGTATTGTAGGAATGCATTTGATTTTGAACTTTTTTGATTTTGATTTCTGAGTCTTTGTATTTTTCTATTTTACAATGTAACAATGGTTTTGGACATGAATTCAATTGAATTTCTGTATTTTTGGTTACACAATATTTTGCTGATACTCTTCAGGAAAGAGGAGTTTAAAACCAACAATGATTGTTGTTTTGTTATAATGCAATTTATTTCAATGTTTCTAAAAAATAATGTAAGAGCTTGTGAGATCTTCTTTAATTCTAAACCTTGACCACTTTATTAAGTACATATATTTAAAGGCTTATTGCCAGAGACTATTTTAATCTGACCATATCAAACTTCTGACCAATGACAAATGCCATGTATGCTATTTTGCTGTTTGTTGGGCTATATGTTACAGGATTCCTGCTCCTCTAGTTCACCTCCTGTTCACCTCTGCATCAGAAAGAGAGACAAGCTTTTGTTCTCATCGTCAGTGACTGTTCTTGAGGTGTGAAGGAACAATGGACGTTTTGCATATCAATGATGTTTGCACCATACCATTTGATGAAGTTCTCAAGCAGGGCTGCAAGGAGAACGAACACTGAAGACTGACAAACTGCCTTTGCAACATGCCTGGACGACAAGTCTGAAGATGACATCTACACACAACTGAAAGCATGTCTTTGTTGACTGTGTCACCTCTGGACACTTTATGAACGTGGCCAAACGTGCCAAGGGGGGACTGAAGGAATTGAAAATAATCAAAGATATTTGATATTTGAAATCCATTTGCTTTACTGTTGCCCCCCCCCACCATTTGCTTATCAGAAGGGCGACCTGGAAGACAATAGAGAGGCCTTTAGGCCACATGTGGGTCACACCTTGCGGGGGAAGTTTGGTTTGAGTTTGGTTTGATTGGTCGGTTTGAAAAGAATACATTTGGTTTCAGTCACATGGTCAAGGAATAGATAAAAGCAGATGGAACTATTGCTCTTTCTCTTTTTCCTCTGGCTCTTTTTTCCTCTGGGGCTCTTACTCTCTGGCTCTTGAGGTGATTGGGGCTTCTATTCTTTGCTCTCTTCTTCTCTCTCTCTCTCTCTCTCTCCCTCTCTCTCTCTCTCTCTCAGGTAACATTGTATTCATGCTGTGTACGATTAATGGTATAAGTTTATCATCTCATACATCCATTTTGAAACTATTTTAAGTGTAACCATAACCAGATTTTGTCATTAAATCCTTTATATTACGAATTGTGCTAACTAGTTTTGATTTGGTATTGACTTTGAAGTGCTCCCTATTGCAATACAATATATTCACATTATAGCAACGCTCTCCCACATATTTTGCTATTGTAACTGCACTTATCTCCGTCGTTGGTATAAGTTGCAGTGGGTGGAAATAGACGAGAAATGTACAGTTTTCTTCCATCTTTCTGATAACGTTTCTTTAAGTCTTCTGGCAACCCTGCAGATTGAACCATCTGCAGGAGTCCACTCTTACAACGCCATGGCCCAACCTCGTCAACTAGTCTCCTTGGGGATGAGTTCCCAGGTGTGAACTGGATTTCCAGGCTTTGTCAGCAGCAGACAGCTGCCGCCAGCCCAGGCGCAGCAGCCAGCCTTTTTAAGGCCGCCCTGAGGGGTAGGCTCCCGGTTTGGGTTACCTTCGCTCAGGTGGTAGGCCCGATTGGCCTCCATGATAGCCTGCTGTGGTCAGCAGGCGCTGCCTGGTCTCCCCCGAGGGGGCACCACTGGCATTAAGTCCCTCGATGGCTGGTTTAAGCTGCTGGTAGGCACTGGATGGCTAGCACGAGTGCTGGCCTCCCTGAGTGCAGCCGCTGAGGCGGTGACCATGAAGTGCTATGAGTAGCACATTCTGGCTATGGGCCATTGCGCCTCCCTGAAATCGTTCCCCAGTCCCCAGGTTCGGTAACGGATCGTAGTATGGGATGCTATCAGGCAAGCTGCAAGGGGCTTCCCTGTGGGATTCGCTTGGAGTAGTAGGCCCCACGTGGCCTCCTCTGAGAGCACGCTCCTGTCTCGTGGTCTCTAGATAGGTCCAGTCACTGAGCAGAGGGCTGTGATGGAGAAATGCCCGGCATTTTTGCAGGTGGTAGGCCCATTAGGCCTCCCTGATGATGCGAGTCCCTATCTTCCCAGCTACCTCGAGGGCTAGCACGACTGCGATCAGGTTTCAGGCCCGTATGGCCTTCCTGAGGGCGAGCTCCGCTGTTGGACACGCGAGCAGTCGGCAAGGGTTACCAGGTGGAGGCTCCTCTCGGCCTCCATGGGGAACGAGTTCCCCTGGCGGGAACGCACAACTGGCTTTACGCTGACAGCTAGTGGTCACCCGCTATCAGGCGCCGGTCTCTGGCCGCTGCGAGACCTGGAGGCGGTGTTCTTACCCTAGCACGACGAGACGTTACTGCTGCTATGCGGTCCCCACGGGAGGGGACTTTCATAGTTTGCCTACTGCATGGCTACCTACCAGGCAGGCTTATGAGCTCCTCTCGAATGAGGGTCTACTATGAGCTTACGGCCTCTTGGCGCTGGTTAAGGGTTGCATAATCAGCCTGTAAGGCCTCTGGCCTCCTAAGCACGTTTTAAAGTAGGTGCTTGGTAGATCCGAGGATCGAGCGGCTAAACTCCCCTCGCTGGCAAGGGTTATATAGCACTTCGCTGAGAGCTGCTCTCCGGGATAACCCGTCTCTGAGATCCGGCTAGTGGATGTTACTGCCTTTCTTGCAGCACCCTAGCGGGATGCCTCTTCGGAGGCGAGTACCAGAGGCTCTGTACTGTACAGACAGGGTTGACTGTATTACGTGTCCCACATTAGTCTGGGTCACCTGGTCAGGTCTCCCTGGTGGCATTCGGTGAGAACCTCCCGAATAGTGACTGGCATAGGGTTCCCTCGTAGTTCCCTTGCCACGTTCCCTTAAAGGAACCCCTTCTAAGTTGAATGGGTGGTTCCAGGCCTTCGAGCAGGGCCTGGGAAGGACCTCATGTGTGTGAAGGTTCCTTCTTGGGCGATAGCTTGGGCTATGACCGTAGGGAGCGCTGTCACTGACAGCCTATTGTGACCAGAAGGGGAGTGGTTCAGGCATTTCAGTAGAAATTTTGCTTGTCTTGACAGTTGTCACTGCCTATGGGCATGCACTCCCGTCGGCATGGCGTAGTGGGTATATCGTTCCCCGTAGCGTAAGCAAAAGCTGACGCAGTGCGAATATTTGCCTCTGAGATGAAGTTGAATAAAAATCTGAGGTACATCACAATTATACTCAAATACAGAGTAAATGCATTTCGTTACATTATTAGTAATATTTAGCAACTGTTGAAGAGAACTGAAATGAACATTTATACTGGACTTTAAAATTATATTCAACTGCCTAAAAACAAAACAACTAAAGATGTTTACCTCGGCCCATTTATGTATATAATAAAGTATAAACTATATAAAATCATATGTTGGTAACATATTAGTCAAACTTTTATTTTTATCAGTAAATACATTAGATTACTGGAGTAAATTGAAACCCAATACTTGCATTTAAAAGTGTAATCTGGCAATTTATCTTCCAAAATCTGACGTCGCGGCGCGCAATGAATTCTGGGGTTGGC
>CM042245.1:2135000-2146232 GCA_023566225.1 Romanogobio albipinnatus
GTGTGTGCCTCGGTTCTGAAGTCCGGTTCGGTGCGTGCCTCGGTTCTGAATCCCGGTTCGGTGCGTGCCTCGGTTCTGAAGTCCCGGTTCGGTGTGTGCCTCGGTTCTGAAGTCCGGTTCGGTGCGTGCCTCGGTTCTGAATCCCGGTTCGGTGCGTGCCTCGGTTCTGAAGTCCGGTTCGTTGCGTGCCTCGGTTCTGAAGTCCCGGTTCGGTGCGTGCCTCAGTTCTGAATCCCGGTTCGGTGCGTGCCTCGGTTCTGAAGTCCGGTTCGTTGCGTGCCTCGGTTCTGAATCCCGGTTCGGTGCGTGCCTCGGTTCTGAAGTCCCGGTTCGGTGCGTGCCTCGGTTCTGAATCCCGGTTCGGTGCGTGCCTCGGTTCTGAAGTCCCGGTTCGGTGCGTGCCTCGGTTCTGAATCCCGGTTCGGTGCGGGCCTCGGTTCTGAATCCCGGTTCGGTGCGTGCCTCGGTTCTGAAGTCCGGTTCGTTGCGTGCCTCGGTTCTGAATCCCGGTTCGGTGCGTGCCTCGGTTCTGAAGTCCCGGTTCGGTGCGTGCCTCGGTTCTGAATCCCGGTTCGGTGCGTGCCTCGGTTCTGAAGTCCCGGTTCGGTGCGTGCCTCGGTTCTGAATCCCGGTTCGGTGCGGGCCTCGGTTCTGAAGTCCCGGTTCGGTGCGTGCCTCGGTTCTGAAGTCCCGGTTCGGTGTGGATTCGGTAGAGTTTTACAAAATTGATTTTTATTCATTTTTATTCAACAGTGGTTTAATGAAAAAAATTGTGTCTGTCCCTAAAGGAATTAAATTATAACTAAAAGTTTCTTAAAGATAATGCTGTACACTATATAGGGAGCCCTTACTCACATACAGCTATTACAGATTAACAGCAGAGCCCGAACTATTAGCCTCAATCAGCTGCTATTTATTTTATAACTTCTAAATCTAATTATTTGTATTCGTTGTTGAAATATAATCATTTAGTGGCTGTAATTTTCATGACAGGTTTATTTAAAGGTCCCGTTCTTCGTGATCCCATTGTTCAAACTTTAGTTAGTGTGTAATGTTGCTGTTAGAGCATAAATAATACCTGTAAAATTATAAAGCTCAAAGTTCAATGCCAAGCGAGATATTTTATTTAACAGAAGTTCCCTTTCAAAGCCTACAGCGAACGGCTGGCTTGGACTACATCCTGGTACTTCCTTCATAAATGACGTCAGTAGAACAGTAGAACAGACTAACCTCCACCCACAAGAATACGTGAAAAAGGGGGCGTGGTCTTGTTGCTGTCCGACGTGGAGAAGAGGACGTGTCGCGTGGAGAAAAGGAAGTGTTGCGTTTGAGTGTGTTTGTCGCCATGTCGTAGAGACGCTGTTATTTTCATCCCGGAGTCAAATCACCTTTTGTTGAGGCTAATCTTCTTTACCAACCTTCTTTAGCCCTTTGAGGTTAGTGGTGGAGTCTCTCCCGATACGCAAGTCCATAAAGCACGCACGGAGATGCATTCATTACAACAGAAGTCCGCGGTTTATTGATTACAATCTCCGGTTTACTTTCCAACTAAAAATACAAAATTAAACTTTCAAAGAAAACTTAATATCCATGTGAACAAGCATGCGATTGAAGAAACTGTTGCTCTCCACACTCTAACCCGTCTACCAAACAATTCCAGTTCATTATTAACACCTGCACTATCGCGCCGTAGTGACGCGTCAAGGGGGAGGAACAAGTCAAATCACCTGGACAGGTTAGTCCAAATATTAAACATAGAAAATATATAATAAATAAATTAAACATGAATCTTTTCTGATAGTGCACAAAATTCCATATATGGCTCCTACATCCTGGCCCCTAATTGTTAATGCCCAAAGCAGAACAATTACCTAACAGTATTTTTTAACGGAGACAAAACACAAATAATTAATACAATCTTGCCATATTTTCAATATATCAAACCAAAACAATTATATTGCATTCCATTTATCAATGGCAACACATTATTTCATACTTCCTTTTTTTTTTCACAATCTCAAAGAATCAGAGTCTATGTATCTGAAGCACAATCCATAGGGAAGGAGATGAGAAGTCCAATGGGTGTTAATGTGGTGCGAAAGGTGAGAAGTCCATGTATGTGCAGAATTTTGAGTATATGTAGTGCGAAATTGAAAAGTCCATGCATGTAAAGATATGTAGTGGTGTGTGAGCACGCAATAATATGTACAGGTTTGTCAGTTTATGTGAAAGCGTGCGTATCAAACAGACTATAGAATGCTGACATTGCATTGTCAGCCTCTCAAGCTGATTCTTCAGCTTCCAGAAGCAAGCAGAGTTTGGTGATAGGTCTTTGTAGAACAGCAGTTTTAGTCTTCACCAAGACACTGCGGACAAGACCTTTGGACCCTGGCAGGGTCTTCACCACACGACCTAAGGGCCATGAGTTTCTTGGTGCTGTATGGTCTACTATGACTACTATGTCATTTACCTTGAAGTTTCTCTTGGTATTGACCCACTTCTGTCGTTGCTGCATCAATGACAGATATTCAGTGGTCCAACGCTGCCAGAAAAGGTCTGCAAGGTATTGCACCTGTTTCCATCGCTTTCTAGCATACAAGTCATTCTTATTGAAGAGTCCAGGTGGCAAGAGGGGTTTGGATTTCAACTGCAGAAGGTGATTTGGTGTTAGAGGTTCGAGATCATTTGTGTCACCTGATACAGTTGTGATGGGCCGGTCATTGAGAATACATTCGACTTCACACAAAGCTGTTTGTAACATATCATCGTCCAATGTCTGGTGTTTTAGGACAGAAAGCAGTATTTTTTTAACTAGCTTGATTAACCTCTCCCACACTCCTCCGAAGTGAGCTGCAAATGGTGGATTAAATATCCACCTGACATGATCGCCCAGCAATGCATCTTGAATTTTTTGATGATCTATTTGGTTCAAGGTGACCTCTAATTCCTTCTGCGCACACACAAAATTGGTGCCACGATCAGTCCTGATGGTCAGTATTGGTCCTCTCCGACAAATAGCATTGATACAAGAGTTTGTGTCAAGTGTGCTTGCTACTTCCAGATGAATGGCACGGCTCGCCAGGCAAGTGAATATCACTCCCCATCTTTTCATATTAGAGCGACCTCTTCTGACTTCTATAGGTCCAAAGTAGTCAATACCTACATGTGAGAAAGGTGGTAGATCAGGAGCGACACGTTCCTCTGGTAGGTCAGCCATTTTTTGTTCTCCACTTTTAGCCTCCACTGTGTCGTCTGCAAAAGACACAAGACTTTATTATCTTTCTCGCAGAGGAATTGGCAGATGGTAACCAGAACCTCTGACCCAATCTTGAGAGCATGTGATTTCTTCCTGAGTGTCCAACCTTTTGATGAATATCACGCAGGATCAGTTTGGATATGTGTGAATCTTTAGGTAGGATAATTGGGTTCTTTAGACTCACCGGCATGGCTGCTTTACTTAGCCTTCCTCCAATCCTCAAAATACCCTCACCAATGACTGGATCCAGTTTGTATATGGAGCTATTTGATTTGATGGGTTTGTCTTCTCTCAAGAGTGTAATCTCTGAGTCAAAGTAGCGCTGTTGTTCATAGCTAATGATGGACTTCTCTGCTTCGTCTAAATCCTCTGGAGTTAATCCTTGTTGCTCAACTTTCCACTTGGAATCTATAATAAGACCTTTGACTTTCTGATTTCGAAGCATCAAGAGTCCTTTGAGCTTTAGCCACCATGCTATAGCTCTCAATAGTTTCCTCCATGAAGAATAATACTCAATTATTCTGGTAGTTGCGTTGTTTTGCAGGTTCAAGCAGTTCACAGAGATCTCCCTTCTTACCTCTGTATCGTTTGGTGAGATGTAACTGAGATCTTCTGGTACCTCAGGCCATTCGGATTTCTCCTTTGACAGGAAGTGAGGACCGTTCAGCCATCTGGTGGAATTCAGGAGGGATTCAATCTGTAGACCACGTGAGCTGTCATCTGCCGGGTTGTCTTCAGAACATACATGCCTCCACTGATGTACATGCGAGAGGTTTTGTATCACTGCAATTCTGTTGGCAACATAAGTATGAAATCGTTTTGTTTGGTTATGGATGTACTTCAGTACTACAGTACTGTCTGTCCAAAAAGTAGAATCTTCCAGCTTCATATGAAGTTCCTTTTGCAACATTTGGTCCACCTTTACAGCCAGGGTAGCGGCTGCAAGCTCAAGTCTAGGAATGGTCATCCGTTTCAGTGGGACTACTCTGGCTTTTCCCAGTACAAAGGTGACGTGAACATGTTTGACACTGTTTGTAAGTTTGAGGTAGCTTACCGTCCCATACCCCAGCTCACTCGCATCACAAAAGTGATGTAATTCAGCAGTCTTTACAACACCAAAACCTTCAGGCTTCATGCACCTGTCCACTTCAAATCTGCTGAGCTGGTCTAACTCTGCAAGCCATCTTTGCCATGGTCTCATCATTTCATTTGAGATTATTTCATCCCACCCATACTTCTCATGGCAAAGCCTTTGCAGGATTTGCTTAGCTTTGAGAACAAACGGGGATAGGAAACCTAGTGGATCATAGATGGAATTGACCACAGAAAGGATAGTTCGTCTTGTGGGAGCTCTGTTTATAACGGCTACCCGGAAGGTAAAGACATCCTTTTGGATATTCCACTGGATTCCGAGTGCCCTCTCAAGAGGAGGTTTTTCTCTGTCCAAGTCCAGCTGTTTCACAAGAGGGGCTCTGTGACTTTCTGGAATGGTCTCAAGGACTTCAAAGCTGTTGCTCACCCATTTACTTAAAGTAAATCCTCCTAGGGTGCATGCTTCCCTGAGGTCTCTAATGAGCTTGATAGCTTCTTTCACGGAAGCCACAGATTTGAGACAATCATCGACGTAAAAACTATGATTAATTGTATCAATGACTTGTGAGCTGTATTGTTCAGAATGATCAATTCCTGTTTGCTTTAAGGCAAAGTTGGCAATGCTTGGGGATGATACAGCACCAAAAAGATGAACATTCATCCTGTAGATTTCCAGTGGCTGGTTAACATCCCCTTGTGGCCACCACAGGAATCGAAGAAAGTCACGATGATGATCTTGAACTCGTACCTGATAATACATTGCTTCGATGTCTGCCATTATTGCAATTCTTTCCTTTCTGAATCGAAGCAAAACACCAAGAAGTGGCTTAGTCAGGTCAGGACCTTGGAGAAGTTCGGAGTTAAGAGCTTTGCTCTTGAATGAAGATGAACAATCAAAAACAACTCGAAGTTTTCCCTTCTTCTTGTGGTACACCCCATGATGTGGTATATACCATACATGACCATCATTCCTCTGGAGCTGTTCTTGTGGCACCTTCTCTGCATATCCTTTCCTCAGCACATCCTCCATGAACACACTATACTCCTTTGCATAAGCAGGATCCTTCTTGAATCTCTTTGCAAGGTTAAGTGTACGTTGTGCTGTCACCTCATAGTTGTTAGGCAAGGTTGCATCTTTATCACGAAACGGAAGAGGTAAGTGGTAATGCCCATTTTCGAGTTTCGATGAAGTTGTTGCTATGTTCATGAATAATTTGTCTTCTGCTGACATTTCTCGTTTCTCATCATAATCCTTTTCAGGAAAATCATGATTATATTGCCTGATAAGCAGATCTTGAATATTCTCCATAGAGATGCGATTGGCCATCACTGACATTAGTCCAGTTTTATCCATAAGGGGACAAGAATTGAGTGGGCCATTAACCACCCACCCTAACAAAGTCTTGACCGCATATGGTTCATTTTCCTTTACTGTTCACTATTTGCCATGGTTCCATAGCCTTTGGAACATTCATTCCAATCAAGATTTATATATCAGCGTTGATTCTTTTCAGTTCGATTTCTTTCAAATAAGGCCATTTTTCAAGATCATGGTGTGTGAGAAGGTTATCTTTTGACACAGGGATCTTGGGTTGAGTGTATACTTTAGGCAGATCTATGTATACACCTCCATTGATGCTACCTACTTCTAGTCCTGTGAGCTCATAACTCTTAACAGGTCTCTCTTGCCCCATTGTTTTCAGAAGAATTTCAGTTCTGCGTCCTTTGGCATTCAGCTGATTCATGAGATTCTCAGTGCAGAACGTCGCCGAACTGCCTGGATCAAGAAAGGCATAGGTTTTAATGATCTGACTGCCTTTAGCTACTTTAATTTGGACTGGCACGATTGCTAGTGCACATTCCCTACTGGCCCCTGTTGCACGATCAGCTGATACTAGTGCACTATTGACTGGTGTTCCTTTTGGTTCTGTGAAGTTTGGGTTTGGCCAGATCTGCTTCTTTGAATTTCCATTGTCGATGTGAAGCAGTGTAGGATGTTTTTGTTGACATATCTGGCAAACCATTCTCTTATTGCAATCTTTGCTCATGTGACCCTTTTTTAAGCATCCGAAACAGTGACCATTCCTTTTGAGATATACAACCTTTTTGTCTTGGGACTCTGATTTTAATGTTTTGCAGTCAGTTAATGCATGGTTACCTTGGCAAAAACTACATGATGTCAAATCAGCAACATGATTGGTGCCTGGTTGCTGCTGCACTTTAGATGCCTGGTTGCTGCTGGTCTGCTCCTCAGCTCGCGTCACTGTCGTAACAAAGCTGCTGCCCCTCTTAGGGATCCTCAAGCTGGTTGTTCTGGGTTTTACAACTGAACCTCTAACAGGAGTAGGATCTTTGATATCTCCGAAGACTGGATGAAGTAAAATCTCAGACTGAGTTTCCAGAAATTCTACAAGATTTCTAAATCTAATACGACTGTTCGTTCTTTGGAAGGACTCAAAAGTTACCGTCCGCCACCTTTCGCGGAGCTTGTATGGGAGTTTGGATACAATCAATTTTAAGTTTGAAGCAACGTCCAGTTCATCCATGTATTCTAGATCTTGCATGACATTGCAACATTCCCTAAGGTATAGAGCATAGGCATGAAGTGATTTTCCATCATCAGCTTTAATGGTTGTCCAATTCAGTGCCTTTTCTATGTAAGCATTTGCAATCTTCATTTCATTACCGAAATGTCTCTTTAAAAGTTGCTGAGCTTCAGTATATCCTCTGCGAGCTTCCATGTGCAGACAGCTACGAACAAGATCTCTGGCCTGGCCAGCAGTGAACTGTTCAAGAAAGTAGAGTCTATCCTGACTGCTGCTAGTCTTGTCTTCAATCAGATATTTAAAAGCATGAAAGAAAGACTGATAGGACAGTGGATCTCCATCAAAAACAGGTACTTCTCTCTTAGGCAATAGAGAAAGATTTTGCTGCTTAATCATAAGATCAGTCATTTCCTTTTGCTTTTGAGCCATTAAGATTAAGCCTTTGTGTGAGCCATTACTGACCTCCACCTGTGGACTTGATGAACTTGCGGCCACTGCTCCTCGAGAGCTTCTCTGCACGTGACTGACTGCTCTCTGGAGTGGAGTCTTAGGTATCGCTGTCACCTGTGCAAACTCTATTGGAGAGGTATCAGTAAAAGTGGGTTCAACATTATCTTCCATGTTTGCATCATAATAGTCATTCATAACATCACTTTGTGACTCCGCATTATTTGTCAGCATTTTGATCTTTGCATTTGCTGCTGCCATTTGTGTTTGCAGTTCTACCCGTTCAATCTTTGATTTTATAATGGCTTCTTCCATCTGCAAAGCTTGTATATCAGGCAGAGCTTTGGCGCGTTCCTCTAAAGCGGCTTTTTCAGCGGCAGCTATTTTAGCTGCAGAAGAGGCCTTAGATGATGTAGACCTTACAGACACACTAGAAATGTTTGAAATACTGTCTTTTGCTTCGACTGCTGTTTGACTTTGTTGTTCATTTTTCCATATTTCAACTTCTTTAATAAAGTAATCGAAATTCATCATTCTAGGTTCAAACCAATCTACATAATCATTTTCCTTTTCTTCTTCTGCTAAGAGCTCTTGCACTGCGTTATGCACACTTTTGAAGTCATGGATAAAATATAAAAACGTTGCCATGCTATCATCTACCTCTTCAACGTTTCCACCTTCAACCAGCAGAGCTTTAATTTCATTCATTTTCCTCGTGCATACTCCTAATTTGCCTCTACGCGTTGCAATGCGTGAATTTAAAAGCTTCTCGGCCTCAGCGGCCGTCTGAATCTGCTCATCCATCATTTAATACAGGACACAAATACTAGCAGTTCCTTTAGCGTTTAAACGCACATTCCAGACCTCAGGCGATTGTTCTGCTTCACTGCTCACACTACATGCCTGTTTGTTTGCATGCGTTTACTCAAACACTCAATCCGAGCTCAGATTCATTGATGCGTGTTTACACACTCTACTCACAGCTGATGCGTCGTTCATTCATAAATCGCGTCCATCCGCTTCGGCAGTGAACAGCACAGAGAAGATGATTCAGTCCTTCTGTCTCGTGGATCGAGCTCAAGTGCTAGTTTCTTCAATAATTGTTGAGGCTAATCTTCTTTACCAACCTTCTTTAGCCCTTTGAGGTTAGTGGTGGAGTCTCTCCCGATACGCAAGTCCATAAAGCACGCACGGAGATGCATTCATTACAACAGAAGTCCGCGGTTTATTGATTACAATCTCCGGTTTACTTTCCAACTAAAAATACAAAATTAAACTTTCAAAGAAAACTTAATATCCATGTGAACAAGCATGCGATTGAAGAAACTGTTGCTCTCCACACTCTAACCCGTCTACCAAACAATTCCAGTTCATTATTAACACCTGCACTATCGCGCCGTAGTGACGCGTCAAGGGGGAGGAACAAGTCAAATCACCTGGACAGGTTAGTCCAAGTATTAAACATAGAAAATATATAATAAATAAATTAAACATGAATCTTTTCTTTTCTGATAGTGCACAAAATTCCATATATGGCTCCTACACCTTTGTTTGGCTTTCCCAGGGACGCTGTAGAGATCATTGAGCGCATACATCTCCCGTTAAGAGGCGTGACCTTTCCACGTGCGCTAAGCTGCTGTCCAATCACAACACAGGAACCGCTGGCACAATCAGAACTCGTTACGTATTTCTGAAGGAGGGACTTCATAGAACAAGGAACTCATCAGCCGTTTTTAGGACAGTGAAAACAGCGGTGTACAGATGAGTACATTGTGTGAAAAATACTGTTTTTTTTTACACGCGAAACATGAACACGTGTTATATTGCACACTGTAAACACAATCAAAGCTTCAAAAGAACACGAAGAACGGGACCTTTAAACATACATTAAATAAACAAGACATCACAGGCTAAGTAGTATATAATGAATATATAACGGCTGATATAATGAATATATAACGGCTAATATAATGAACATAACGGCTGATATAATGAATATAACGGCTAATATAATGAATATATAACGGCTAATATAATGAATATAACGGCTGATATAATGAATATAACGGCTAATATAATGAATATATAACGGCTAATATAATGAACATAACGGCTAATATAATGAATATATAACGGCTAATATAATGAATATAACGGCTAATATAATGAACATAACGGCTAATATGATGAACATAACGGCTAATATAATGAATATATAACGGCTAATATAATGACTATAACGGCTAATATAATGAATATAACGGCTAATATAATGAATATAACGGCTAATATAATGAATATATAACGGCTAATATAATGAATATAACGGCTAATATAATGACTATAACGGCTAATATAATGAATATAACGGCTAATATAATGAATATATAACGGCTAATATAATGAATATAACGGCTGATATAATGAATATAACGGCTAATATAATGAATATAACGGCTGATATAATGAATATAACGGCTAATATAATGAATATATAACGGCTAATATAATGTCTATAACGGCTAATATAATGAATATAACGGCTAATATAATGAATATATAACGGCTAATATAATGAACATAACGGCTAATATAATGAATATAACGGCTAATATAATAAATATAACGGCTAATATAATGAATATATAACGGCTAATATAATGAATATATAACGGCTAATATAATGAACATAACGGCTAATATAATGAATATAACGGCTAATATAATGAATATAACGGCTAATATAATGAATATAACGGCTGATATAATGAATATATAACGGCTGATATAATGAATATATAACGGCTAATATAATGAATATAACGGCTAATATAATGAATATATAACGGCTAATATAATGAATATAACGGCTAATATAATGAACATAACGGCTAATATAATGAATATAACGGCTAATATAATGAATATACCGGCTAATATAATGAATATAACGGCTAATATAATGAATATAACGGCTAATATAATGAATATATAACGGCTAATATAATGAATATATAACGGCTGATATAATGAATATAACGGCTAATATAATGAATATAACGGCTAATATAATGAATATAACGGCTAATATAATGAATATAACGGCTAATATAATGAATATATAACGGCTGATATAATGAATATATAACGGCTAATATAATGAATATATAACGGCTAATATAATGAATATATAACGGCTGATATAATGAATATAACGGCTAATATAATGAATATAACGGCTAATATAATGAATATAACGGCTAATATAATGAATATAACGGCTAATATAATGAATATATAACGGCTGATATAATGAATATATAACGGCTGATATAATGAATATATAACGGCTGATATAATGAATATATAACGGCTAATATAATGAATATATAACGGCTAATATAATGAATATAACGGCTAATATAATGAATATAACGGCTGATATAATGAATATATAACGGCTGATATAATGAATATATAACGGCTAATATAATGAATATATAACGGCTAATATAATGAATATAACGGCTAATATAATGAACATAACGGCTAATATAATGAATATAACGGCTAATATAATGAATATACCGGCTAATATAATGAATATATAACGGCTGATATAATGAATATATAACGGCTGATATAATGAATATAACGGCTAATATAATGAATATAACGGCTAATATAATGAATATATAACGGCTAATATAATGAATATATAACGGCTGATATAATGAATATAACGGCTAATATAATGAATATATAACGGCTAATATAATGAATATAACGGATAATATAATGAATATAACGGCTAATATAATGAATATAACGGCTAATATAATGAATATATAACGGCTAATATAATGAATATAACGGCTGATATAATGAATA